>OY982537.1:25787500-25807500 GCA_963859965.1 Ceramica pisi
AAACAGGTTTTTATTTACATAATTTCTCTAAGCTACTTATATCTATTCTTAATTCTATTGTCTTATTTGGAATTCTACATTATTTTTCTTTCACTATTACATAACTTATATCTATGCTTACTTCTATTATACATTATTTCATATTCTACGTGGCATGCTATACAAATACTAATTCTTATAACTATTACAGGCTTACTGAGGTTAGGGAGCGTTGAGCATTTTTACATATTTTTTTAAAAAATTCTTACCTCTACAAGTTGTGCTGTATATTACAATTTTTATTATATTAAACTATTTTATATATCTATTGGACATTACACTATTTTACTACATTTTATTTATATGCTAGCCATTAATATAACATACTATATTATGTTAGCATATTTTGCTTATGCGGTTTTGTTTCGATTTATGACTTTAATTATAATACGCTTACAATAGTCCATGAAGACGTCGGCTTTTTTATCTTTTATTACTATTTTAGCATTTTCTGCCGTTAGTTTCATGCCCAGTCTGTTCTCGGCGCAAAAACGGTGGCTCTCGAATTGCGGGCAGTCAAATAATACATGTGGGACTGTTTCGCTCACGTCTGGGTCACAGATGCACGATGGACTCTCCTTGCACTTGAAGCGGTGCAGGTACTCAGAGAATCCACCGTGCCCCGTCATTATTTGTGTGTTTAGGCTATTTATTCCTACCTTACGAACCACCTTGTAAGCCGTCCGCACATCCGGTAAAAACAACTTGGTTACTGATGCGGTGCTGTTGGCTCCGTATCTACGGTCCCACTCGTCAAGCGTTGTTATACGTAAGCAACGTCTGACGAATGAGATCGGACACAGATCATAATCTGGTCTTTTTTTGGAGTTTTCAGCGGCCTCCTTTGCTAATTGGTCGGCTCTTTCATTTCCCGGTAGACCCACGTGTGCTTTGATCCAAAACAAGTTTACTGTCTTGTTTTGGTGGGATGCGGACCTTATATTATCCCTAGCTTCCACAGCCAGAGGGTGGAGCGAGCCAGGATTTGTAATCGTTTGAAGAGCCGCCATTGAGTCGCTGAAAATCCCGAAAGAAGACGCCTTCAGCTTGATGACTTCGCGCGTTGCCCCGACCAATGCTAGAAGTTCAGCCTGGTAAACTGTGCAATAATTCGACAGTGCAAGTTTGAGGGCTCTGGTCTCGGTGTCGCTGTTCCATATAGACAGTGCAGCGCCGACCCCTCCTCCAATTTTGCTCCCGTCCGTAAAAATGCGGATGTCGAAATCGCTGTTGGTGTTTAGCTGTTCTTGGTTTGCCAGGCTGACAAATGTCAGGACATCGCGCGCAGCAGGGTGAGGGGACTCCAACGCGGAGGTCATTCGCTCGACCTCCCTGTCCCCCAGTGCGATCTGGGGCACCCCCCTCTTGGCCTCGTACAACGCTGCCGCCTCACCAACTCGGAGGTCAAGCGGGAGCATCCCAGACAGCACCAGTGCCGAGTTCAGGGAGACCGTGCGATATGCCTTGCACATCTTCTGTGCGATTCCTCGCTGTAATGTCCCAAGCTGTTTTATTACGCCCAACTTTTTGGCAGCCGGTGCCCAGACGCTAGCAGCGTAGAGAATTATGGGCTCCACGGTCGCCACATATATTACCCTGATTACTTCTGGATGTAACCCCCAACTAACCTTCGCGGCTCTACATAGCTGCTTGTAGATGGCGACTGCCTTTCTACAAACGACTGAGACGTGGGTGTTAAACGTCAGTTTTTCGTCGATGGTTACACCCAGAAGCTTTATTTCCTTTGACATGCCAATGTCGATCCCCCCCATGCTCAGGCGTGGTGTGTCATATTTGAGTTTCCTCGTTATAACCATGGCTGTGGTTTTGTGAGGCGCAAATTTGAGTTTATTCTCGACACCCCACGCCAGAACATGGCTGAGAGCGGCATTGGCACGCACCTCCACCTCTTGCGCTGTTGCTCCATCAAAGACCAGGAGAACATCGTCCGCGAACGCCTGGACATAGTCTCCTCTGTTTTCTGCTGCTTTAAGGAGGGGGTCCAGTAACAAGTTCCATAAAATTGGACCACCAATTGAGCCCTGGACACAGCCTTTGTTTGTGCTTTTACTGGAAACCTCCCCACCGTACCTAACCGAGACTTTTCGGTCGCTGAGATAGCTGTCTATGACCCGCCTAAGGTTAATCGGACACTTTTCCTCCGCCAGACGGACTCTTATCGCAGGCCACCAGGCGCTGTCGAAGGCTCCCTCTATGTCCAGAGATACAAGCGTGACAATTCTTTTTTCCTCTAGTTTTTTACGAACATGCTGCATAAGATCATAGAGGGAGTCTTCGGTGCTCCTCTGTGGCATGAATCCATACTGACGGGTACTCATCCTTGGTAACAGATGGAACTTTAGGCGGGCCACCAGCATTTTCTCAAAAATTTTTCCAAGAATTGGCAGCAGACCGATCGGCCTGTACGATTTGGGAGTGGAGTAATTGTCCTTTCCAGGCTTTTTTAAAATCACCACAGTTGCCGCTTTCCAAGCCGTGGGAAAATGATGGAGTTCTAGGCACTTATTTAAAAACTTTAGAAATACATCTGGATCGTTACCCACGGCGTGACAACAGATGTCGGCGGTAAAGCCGTCAGAACCCGGTGCTTTTTTAGGGTTGAAGGACTCCATCGAGCTCTTCAGTTCCGCCATAGTGAAAGGTGGGTCACAAGAATCATCTTGGTCCCCAGAATTCACACTACCGGCCATGGTCCGAATAGATCGATGGTGAGCGTTGTCGCCTTCTGAGTGGTCCTCCGGGTAAAAAGTTTCCGCTAGCAACCTCACGGAGTCCTTCGCGTCTAGCACATCCCCGTCCCTTTCCAGTGGCTGGTCCTCCCCCCTACACTGTGTCCTACCTATCACCCGGTAGATCCCCTCCCACACCCCCTCCCTATCCTGCTTCCCACAAAATTCTTTCCAACTCTCGATTTGAGCTTTAGCCTCTTCCAACTCATACTCTTCTTTATGTTTCAGGTACTCTTCTACGACCTTCGACCTCCGGACTGGGGCGGCACAGCGGATTCTACGTTTTAAGGTAGTGACATGCTTCTTCATCTTGGCGATTTTCTCGGACCACCACGGCAAGGTAAGTTGGTCTTTAACCTTTTTAGTTGGTATTGTTTCCGTGCATGCTAGATCTATGGCTTTTGTGAAGTTGTCTGTTGCTGTTTCAATTTGTTCTGTGGTCCTAATTTTGTCAATTTCAGATGCATTAAATTTAAAATCTAGTTTCAACTGGCTGAATTTCGTATGAAATTCGGACCAGTTGGCTTTTTTGGTATTGAATTTCCTAGTGGTACGTTCAACTTTAATGCCTTTAGATTTTTGCAAGAGGATTTTAAATGTGATGCCGTTGTGATCCGAGCTTGTAAGGCCTTCGTCCACCCTCCAGTCGTCTACCATGTCCAAGATGTCATTGGAGCAAGCAGTAACGTCCACGTGGCTACTGTACCGCTTACCTCCTCGGATAGTGTCGAAGGTCGGAATTTCCCCTCTGTTCAGTATGTTAAGGTTCAGCTCCCCGAGAGTTCCTGCGACTTCTTCCCCCCTGGAGTCAGTCACCGGGCTGCCCCACCATATGCTTTTGGCATTGGCATCCCCCCCAACGATCAGTTTTTTGGAACCAACTACGCTCTCTATTTGTTTTAGGTGCTCCAAGTAGTGGTCGATAGGCTGGTCCGGCTCAAAGTAAAAAGAGACAAGCGTGACCTCCCAGGCACTGGTCTGGATCCCCACCACTGCGATGTTATTTGTGGTGAGTTTTGGGTACTGTTTAACAACGAGGTCTTTGTTAAAGACAGCTATTGCTGCCTTAACATTCCCATCTCCTGTTCCAGTGCTCTGGAAGATACGAACGCCCCTGTGACTCTTCATCACTTTTGCCGCGCCTACGTAGGGTTCCTGGAGAAGTGCCACAGCTGTTCCACGATCAGTGGCTTCTATAAGGAGCTCGTTGGTTGCCAACTTCTTGCGTTGGAGGTTCGCCTGTAGTACTTTGTAGTGAGTGTTTTGCACTGTGGTGCCCTTAGCAATATGCCACGGTTGATCTTGCTATATTGTCCCACTTCGTTCTAACCGGGCAGTCATGACTAAAGGCATTGTGCTGCGTGCCATGCTCCAGCTTGGCTCTGCTGCAATTCAGGCAGGCGGCTGGTGAGCCCGACAGCCAATCCGGGCACTCGGACCGCATATGGAGGCCACCACAGTGGCCACACAGGTCGGCAGGCTCTTTGCAGAACCGCTTTCCATGTCCAAAGCCTAAGCAGCGGGTGCATTGGACCAACGGGGTCTGGTCTTCGACCCTGATGCGCTGGAGATCGATGTGGACGGTGCCGGTCTCCAACGCTCGTCGCCAGATGGTAGGCGAGACGCTAATGATAATGTGGCCAATGTGGGGGTTCCTCGTCCTTCTCCGGTACTTTATCTCTACCCTGTTTGCCTCAGTGTCGAGGGCGTCAAAAATACCTTTATTTTGGCTCCTTAACGCCTTAAGGACGTCTTCGTCAGTGTTCACTACTAGGACGTTCCTCAGGATCAAGAGCGGGTCTTTGTTCTTGACTTCCTCGACAGTGAGGCCAACTCCTTCTTTTTGGAGGCAGTCCTTGATCTTGGCTCTTTCTCCTTCGGTCTGCAAGCCTATTATTATTTTCCGGTCCTTGGCTTTTCGCACCTTTTCCACTCTTATCCACCCGTCCTTTGCGTTCACTGCTTTCCTTACCTTACTAAGCACCTCCTCGCCTGTCTCCGTTTCATCCTTAGATGTGACAACAACCGAGTGCAAGGTGCTGCGCTGTGGCCTCACCTTTGCGCTCTGGGATGCGGTCACACTCGCGTATGTCTGCTCTTGCTGAAGGAGCTGTCTCTGGTGGTCGATTGCGTCCTTCAGCTCCTCTATCCTCTTATTATTCTCCACTAGAAGATTGGTCTGTAGCTCCATTTTTTGGAGAATCTCTCTAGTGTCGGTGTGTTCGGAAGAGGTAGGAATGACTTGTTCAGGTTCTGCAAGGATGGGTCGTTCGCTGGTCACACTCTGTTTTGCCACTTTTAACTCCGACTCGAGATCTTTCACGATTTCGTATAACCGTTCTAGGGCTTCAAAAACACCGTTTTTGACCTCGGTTTTTATGTTTTTCTGGCCGTTTATCTGCTGCTTTGCCCTGATTAGGCAGGATCGTGCCTCTACCGTTGGGCTTGAATATTTAGGTTTTGGCGAGGTCAAATCAACAGACTTTCGTGTTTTAAGCAAAACTTTGCTGTCTTGTGACAAAGTCATTTTGCTGTTGGTTTTTGCAGGGCCTGCCTGTGACGTCTTTTCAGCTGAGGAGGGGGTGGGGCTGCTAATTGCTGCTTCCCGCTCTCCTATGCTGCGTCTGACGTTTGGAGGAGCGTCTGCTCCACCCTTTGTCGGCGATTTTTCGCAGTTTGTCGCCTTTAGTGGTGTCCTGAAGCCGAACATTTTTGGGGGTATGCGTCAAAAGGAAAAGCGTCAATAGGGACGTAATATAAATAAAATAAATAAAAACTATTAATTTATACTTAAATTGTCAAATAAAACCGCATAAACTATCTTACAACTAAATGGAGTTACAACAAAAGTTGTAAATCCGTCTCTACAACGACTCTACCCAGACTCTCGGATTGTTAGGGTAGTTGTCAAGTGTTCTGGATAGCCTTAGAATAATTTTAGTAGTAAAAAACAATTTTTGGCTATTTCGCAAAAAATGGCTCTATGTAGAGTCCGTTTAAGGACTTCACTGGATAGAGCTCACCGAGCCCGTTTCAATGATCCCAAACTCGGCACACCTAGCCCAAAGGGTTTCGGAGCAGTCACGGTCCAAAGTTTCTGGTTTTTATCCAAGATGGCTGCCCGAGAATGGTTAATGCCGGTTTACTCCGCAACCGCCCGGCCGAATTTCGCCGTGCTTGGGCTCACTTCACTGAGCTCGATGAGATCTACACAATGATTTGCTTTTCAGGCTGAAAAAATGCTGAGTCCTGAAAATGCCTGAAATACGGCCTATCCGACGGAGGGATATCCGTCGAGTCCTACAGAGCAAATCCCGTCGCTCTACGACCTCCCACCGCGGAGATATGGGCGTTTAAACATAGGCCAAGATGGCGGCACAACTGTCAAAGTCAGACTTTGACAGGTAATCTCTCCGTCATGGAAAGTCGCAGAGACCTCGAGTTTGGGCTCTTCTGGCTTGGCCTTGCCAGGCCCTTCCTGCAAGCAGACTTTCAGGCGCCTGAAAATTTTCAGCTCGAAATCGCCTGAAACTTATTTCTCTCGATAGAGCTTACCCCTGTGATTAATAATTTAAAAACCGCAGCCCTCTAGGACCGCTGGGTCCGGAGCTACGTTAGGGCAAAGATTTACAAAATGGCCGCCCAGCTGTCAAACGCCAACTTAAAGTGGCTGTAACTCCGCAACCGCTTATCGGAGAGAGATGCGGTTTGGAATGTCAAAAATGCCCCGGTTCCCTTTATCTGTCGAATGTGGTTTCAGCGCTGAAAATTTTCAGGCCTGAAAAACGACTGAAAGCCGCATCAAAATAATTCTGCAAGTCTCCCGCTGAGAACTGTGCAAGTCCGAGTTTTTTACGCCCAATAACTTCGGAGATATTAACAGTTTAATGTTGCAACCATTAAAACCAATATGGCTGAAAAAAGCTATTCTCGTCAATTTTGAAGTTATTGGGTGCAACTTTGGGCTTATTCTAAGTGGAATACACATTAAAAAGACATTCCTGTGGTCAAAAGTCAATTTTAACTATTTAATTTGATTTTATAATGAAAAATGCTTAAAAAATGTATAACTTTGTGAAAGTAAACTAAAAAAATTTGGAAAAAATATCTAAATTATGAGCAAACTAATCTATACAAGTATCCGAAATAATTTTTAAAATTTTTTTTAATTTTAATAGTGAAATTGATGAATTTATTACTTTTAATGGTTTTTTAATTATTATACAAAAATATACAATCTAAAAAATCTTGATTTTTCAGTGTGTCTTCTCCCAGCCAGCGCGCAAAAGATAGCAATTGCAGAATTGTGAATTTTCAGTTTTTTCAGGAGTAATTGCGGGTCAAAGTTTGTATATTCAAATAGTTATAAAAATTTAACAAGAGTACTTAAAATTCTGCTGTCTTCTGGATTCGTTCCCTCCCCTGAACTTCTTTCGAACTGCCAAGTTTCAGGTCGCTGCGATGTCTCCTTCAGGTTTTTCAGGCCACGTGCTTTTCGGTTTTTCCTGAATAACTCCGAAAGTCGTGGCCCGAGGTGGGTTTGAAGTGGTCCGGAACAAAGGTGGCGCTGCTCTGCTGAGTTTTTCAAAAGAAAACATGTGGTTATCGCTCTTGTTTACGCGATAAGGCGTCAAAACGTCCAAGTTGTGAGAACTTAACCTCTAAATATGAGGTTTTTCAGTTTTAAAAACGCACAGCACTGCAATCCGGGTTGGGGTGTCACTTAGGAGTGTGGGGGACACTTTTCTGCACACACTGACACTTGATTTGTTGCAATCCGATCACTTTTTACCACTTTTTCGTATTTTTAAGCGTGGAGCTGCTCTAAAAACGATCCGACCACCACGGAGGCCGGGGGGGAACTGGGTTAGGTTAGGTTAGGTTAGGTTAGGTTAGGTTAGGTTAGGTTAGGTTAGGTTAGGTTAGGTTAGGTTAGGTTAGGTTAGGTTAGGTTAGGTTAGGTTAGGTTAGGTTAGGTTAGGTTAGGTTAGGTTAGGTTAGGTTAGGTTAGGTTAGGTTAGGTTAGGTTTTTTTTTTTTTTTTTTTTTTTTTTTTTTTTTTTTTTTTTTTTTTTTTTTTTTATTGACCTCTACCTCCCAATTTATGGGAGTCTATGCTCGCTAATTTAATTTTCATTCATACCAGTTCTCGCTTTTTTGCCTCTCGTACTTTTATTCCTCATACTTGATCTTTCTTTCATTCATCCTCATTTGTATCTTTTATGGGTGGGATTCCCATCTATCTATATCTAGTTTTTTATATCTAAATTTATTGTATACTTTCTTTATTTTTGGCGGGTGTTAATTAAAACGAGAACAGGGTTTTTATTTCCAAATAAGAATCAATTTTTACACTAATTTACACTTACATTTTCTATGTTGGGTCTATATTACAATTTTATTCTATGCGTATTTTTAAGATAAGGCTACAACACGGGGACAATGGTGGGGAAAGCAGATATATATTTTTATTATATTAACATTATTTTGCTCTCTTAATAGCTAGACTTATTTTAGTTTCTTATTTTCTTATAACCTTAACTATGTATAACTAATAACTAATGATTATATAAGGTATAATAATTATGGTGAGTAATTGCTTATATAAATGAAAATTTATATTTTTAACAATTAGAACCTTATAACTAACTTATTACTATGCTCCTAATATTATTTAAAATGTTACATATGTTAGCCTAAATATACAACTATAGTTAACTAACATATTTTTCTTAAACTTTATTCCTATTATTAACTATTTTACAAATTTTTATACAAAAATCGAGGAGCATGTCTCTGTCCTTTCTGGTTAAGATTTCCGAGAGAGTGTTCCTGTCTATTTTGACGTCTAGCGAGAACTCCAGCCTCTGCCTCTCGCGATCATGGGCCGGGCAGTCCAGAAGGACGTGGAGGACAGATTCCAAGCACGCGGGATCGCAGATGCACGATGGACTCTCCTTGCACTTGAAACGGTGCAAGTACTCGGAGAATCCACCGTGCCCCGTCAGAACCTGGGTGAGAAATCTGTCCACCTTTATTTTGCCGATGATCCGGTATGCGGCAATTGCGTCGGGGAAGAACACCTTAGTGACTCCCGCTGTTTCGCCGGCCCGATACCGCTGGTTCCATTCATCAAGCGATTGCATACGAATGCTCCGCCTGATGAATGAAACCGGGCAGCTGTCGTAGTCAAAAGCGCGTTTTAGCTTCAGCGCAGCCTCCTTGGCCAGATGGTCGGCACGCTCATTCCCCTCTAGTCCTGCGTGAGCTTTGATCCAGTACAAACTGACATTTTTGTCCTGGAGCAGAGCCCTTCGCAGATGTCCCCGCGCCTCGACGGCCAGGGGATGGAGGGCTTTCGGATTTTTGAGCGTGAGCAATGCCGACAAGGAATCGGAATAAATCCCGACTGATCCGGCCAAGTGGTCCGCGGCCATCCGCGTCGCCCGGCATATCGCCAGGAGTTCCGCCTGGTATACCGTACAGTAGGACGGCAGGGCAAGCTTGAGGGTTTTGGTTTCGGCGGCGCCATTCCATACGGACAACGCCGCCCCCACTTTGCCCTCAATCTTGCTGCCGTCCGTAAAGATATTGTGGGTATTGGTGCAATTAGCGTTATATTGTTCCTGGTCTACCAGGCACTTGAACTCCAGGTCGATATGACAGGCGGGGTGTGGAGACCGCAGAGCCGAGGTCATCCGCTCCACCTCCCGATCCCCTATCACTCGCTGGGGCACCCCCCTCTTCGCCTCGTATAGGGTCGCGGCTTCGCGAACACGGAGGTCAAGGGGGAGTATCCGAGCCAGCAACAGTGCCGAGTTCAGGGAGGTGGTTCGGTATGCCCTACATAGCTTCTGCGCGAAGCCCCGCTGGACCACGTTCAGCTGCTTGCGGATACCGAGTTTGTCCACAGCCGGTGCCCAGACGGCAGCCGCATACAGGATCACGGGCTCAACCACCGCTCTGTAAATAGTGCGGATTACTTCAGGATGGAGACCCCAGCTGGCCTTAGCCGCACGGGCCAGCTGGTGGTAGAAGGCGACCGCGCGCTTGCAGACGTTCGCGACGTGGGTATTGAATGTGAGTTTTCGGTCTATGACGACCCCCAGCAGCTTGATCTCGTTCGCCAGGACAATGTCGACCCCGCCCATGCGAAGACGCGGGTCGTCGTATTTCAGTTTGCGCGTCACAACCATGGCGTTTGTCTTGTGAGGCGCAAAGCGAAGTTTATTAGACGCACCCCACGCCCTCACACGCTCGAGGGCGGCATTGGCCCGACGTTCGATTTCGAGGGCCGTATCACCCTCGAACACCAACACCACATCGTCGGCGAATGCCTGCGCGTAGTCGCCTTTGGCCTCCAATTCCTGGAGTAGTGGATCCAGAAGCAGGTTCCACAAAATCGGCCCGCCGATAGACCCCTGCACGCAACCCCTCCCGGTGTCTCTAACGTGTTCCTCCCCCAAGTACCTCACCCTAGCACGCCTGTCGCTCAGGTAACTGCCCAAGAGCCGCCGAATGTTATCGGGGCACTTTTCCTCAGCCAGTCTGACTTTAATCTTGGGCCACCAAGCGTTGTCGAAGGCGCCCTCTATGTCCAGTGAGACCAGAACAACAATCTTCTTCCTCTCCAGATTGTGTCTGATGTGTTTCACCAGGGTATAGAGGGCGTCCTCGGTGCTTCGCTGGGGCATAAAGCCAAACTGGCGAGTACTTAGCTTGGGCGCTAGGTGGTGTTGTAACCTGGCGACGAGCATCTTCTCCAAGACTTTCCCAAGCACCGGAAGGAGCCCGATCGGTCGATACGACTTGGGAGTCGTGTAGGTAGCTTTACCCGGCTTACGGAGGACGATCACCGTGGCCTCCTTCCAGGGCCTAGGAAAATAGTGGAGCTCGAGGCACTTGTTGAAGACGCACAGGAAGAGGTCCGAGTCCAGTTCAATCGCGCGCAGACATATATCGGCGGTGAAACCGTCCGCACCTGGAGCCTTCTTCGGGTCAAAGGACCGACTAGCCAATTTCAACTCAAGATGAGTGAAGGGTGGGTCACCTTGACTCGAAGAAGTCTCGACGTCGGCCCGCCCGGCCAGGACCCTCACCCGGCGGTGCTCCTCAGAGTCATCCTCTTCGGAGTCCTCCGGGTAAAAGGTCTCAGCCAGGAGTCGAGCCGAGCCCCTGGCGTCTAACTCCATGTCATTTACCACCAGCGGTGGATCTTCGTCTCTTCTGGAAGTTCTGCCGAGGACCCTGTAAATACCCCCCCACACAGATTCCCCGTCCTGACGCTCGCAGAAGGAGACCCAGCTGCGCGTTTGCGCATGCCTTACCTCGGCCTCATACCTCTCCTTCGCTTCCAGGTACTCTCCGACAACCTTTTGACGCCTAATCGGCGCTGCGCACCTAATCCTACCTTTCTTGGTGGCCACCTCGCGCTTAAGCGCTGCCAACTCCTCGTTCCACCACGGCATCGAAAGGACCTCCTTGTGTTTAATGCGCGGTATGGATTTTTCGCATGTTTCGTCTATGATGTGTTCTAATTTTGTAATTGTTTCGTCCAAATGCGTTGGTGTCTGTATGTTTTTAATTGTGTCTATTGTGAAGTGTTCTCGCGTTTTAATTTGACCCATTTTCTCACGAAACTGGGCCCAATTCGCCTTTTTTGTGTAAAATTTTCTAGTGGTGTGCCTAATGGTGTTTGTGTTAATGTGTTTAGTGTTGATTGAGAAGGTGATGGCGTTGTGGTCCGAGTTGGTCAGGTCGTCGCGCACGCGCCAGCCGTCCACCAAGCCAAGTAGTTCAGGCGATACAGCCGTTATATCAATATAACTGCTGTATCTTTCGCCGCCCCGAATAGTGTCAAAGGTGGGGGTTTCCCCTTGGTTCAGGAGGCAGAGACCGAGATCCTCCAGGAACCCCTGCAGCTCTTCGCCTCGGCGATCTGTCACGGGGCTTCCCCACCAGACGCATTTGGCATTTGAGTCACCCCCAATGACTATACTCCGAGCCCCCGTCTCGCGCTGCACCCGGCGCAGATGTGCCAGGTACGAGTCCATCGGCAGATCAGGCTCAAAGTAGAATGAGACCAGGATGATTTCCCAGTTGCGAACACGGATCCCCACCACTGAGATGTTGGTCGTGGTGAGTTTCGGGTACTGTGTAATGTGGAGGTCCGCGTCAAATACTATGATCGCGGCCTTTACAGGCCCACTTCCCTGGTCCGCGCACTGGAAGACTCTGATCCCGCTCTGACTCTTTACTCGCCCTATCCCACCGACGTATGGCTCCTGCACCAAAGCAACCCGCGTACTCATGTTGGAGGCTTCTATCAGGAGCTCGGAGTGTGCCAGTCTCTTGCGCTGGAGGTTCGCCTGGAGGATTTTTAGAGCCACTGCGTCCGCCGGCCTGCCCTTAGCAATACGCTACGGATGAGCGGGCGAGGTCATCCCACCTTCTTCTGACGGGACAGTCGTCGCTGAACGCGTTATGTTCGCCTTGGTCGAACTTCGCTCGACGACAGTTCCGGCAGGAAGGCGGTAACCCCGCCAGCGCATCCGGGCATTTAGCCTTCAGGTGCGGCCCGCCGCAGTGACTGCAAAGGTCTGCTGGTTCCTTGCAGTACTTGCGCCCGTGGCCAAAACCTAGGCATCGCGTGCATTGGACCAGTGGAGACTGGTCCTCTGCTCGTACTCTCTGCAAGTCGACGTGGACCGAGCCCACTCCGGTTATTCTGGCCCAGAGGGTGGGCGACGCGCTGAGGACTATGTGGGCCACGTGCGGGTTCCTTGCCCTCCTGCGATACTTCACCAGGAGGCGGTCTTCCTCGGGGCCGAGGCCATCAAAGAGGTCCCGGTTTTGGTTCCTCAGGGCCTTGATGACGTCATCGTCAGTGTTAACTGTCAAGACGCCTCTGAGGACCAAAAGTGGGTCTCTATTTTTAACGTCCTCGACCACGAGGCCCGTTCCTTTCTTGGCCAACTTTTCTTTTACTTTTGTCCTTTCCTCGACAGTTCCGAAACCCATTATCACCTTGCGGTCTTTGGCTTTCCGGACCCGATCAACCTTTACCCACCCTTCTTTCGCGTCGATGGTCTTCCTCACCTTGCCGAGGACCTCGTCCGCCGTCTCTTCATTGTCCTCCGAGGTGACTACCACCGAGTGCAGAGCCGTAGGCCGCGGAGGTTGCTGCGGTCTCGAGGCTGTCACGTTTGCGTAACTCCGCCGCTGCTCCTCGACCACCTGGTTGCACTTTACCAGCTCCTCTCGAAGAGCCTTCATCCCCTCTGCATGCTCCAGGAGCAGCCGGGAGTGCTCCTCGAGGTTCTTGCTCAGTCCGGAGTCCGGGGGGACCGTGAATGTGGCGTCGGTGCTTACATTCACCGGCGCCCCATCCACGGAGACCCCATTCCCCTTTCGAGTTGTTCGGGATTTTTCGTTCTTGAGCTCCGTTTCGGCTTCCTTTACGAGCTCAACCATACGCGCCATTTCCTTTTCGACCCCCTCTCTGGTCTCCGTCTTTATGTTGCGTGGGAGCCGCATTAGGGCCTTGGCCTTGTTAACACAGGCTACCGCTTCCGCTGCTCTGCTGGTGTATAGTTTTTTGGGGGATCCTTCGTTCCCCGTTGATGTTTTGGGTGGGGCAGTGATGCTTCCCGATGGCTTGGCGGTCTCCTTAGGTGTTTCTGCAGGGCCTGCCTGCATTGTCGCACTGGTCTTTGCTGGCACAGATGTGTGCACCCGCATTTGTGTCCCTTCCTTGGGACTGTCTATACTTTTCCGGGTCGTATGACCTTTGGGTTTGGAGGTGGTCGGGGCGCCTTGTAGCTCCGTAGTGGTAGAGTCGTCAGCGGGCTGCTCCCACTTCTCCAAACTACGTCGAGGCAGCTTATTTGGCTCTTTGGGGGGGCTAATGGATGGGTCAGTCCCCTCCCGCCGTTTTGCTGGTGTCCGGAAAGTAGCCATTTTGGTTGAGGTGGAGGTCGCGTCAGTCGTCAAAATAGTAGCAGTGTCAAGATTAGGATAGTATGTAAAAATACTAAAAAATAAAAACTACTAAATACTATCAGTTGTATAAAGGTTCCGCAATAGCGGTTTAAGAAAGGATAGAGACTGCTAAATATGGCGGGCAATATGCCCAGTCTTAAAATAAACTAATACTAAACTTAAAACTATAAAAAGTAGCGAAAACGCTACTTTTTGTCTTTTGACTCTAGGTAGAGTCACCCCTGTATCCGCAAAGTATAGCCCCAGAGGGAGGTTACTCAACCCCGAAAACCGCGTGGCTTTACGACCAGCGGTTGCCGAGATATTGCACTTCAAACTTTTCCAATATGGCGTCCACTCTGTTAGTCTGGATCTAGACAAATTTTTTAAAAATCAATATCTGGGGAACCACTGATCGCAGTACTGCGTGCGACGGCTTGCCGTGCTGGTCCCTTCGAGTCCTATCCGATTCTGACTCTTAAAAAGCAATCGAGGGGTCGGCTCTACATAGAGCCCTGGACCCCACCAGGAGATGGGTCTAATTGTGGCTTACGCAATAGCGGAAACCGCGTCTCGCTACGGCCAATAGGGCCGGAGTTATTTAAATTTTTCAATTTCTAAGATGGTCGCCAATATGGCCGCCACTAATCCAAATATTTCTAAAATCACCAATTCTTAGTCTAAAAAGGCCGTGTCTGGGCTCGTTAGAAAGGTCTTATTAAGATCTATTTGATCAAATAGCAACTTTAATTTTAAAAACAACCCCTGATTTATGGGGCGTAAAAAACACGTTTATTTTTGCAACAAGTAGAATAAAATTATGATAACTAGTCTTAAAATTCTAGGAATTTTTACAATAGCCTATTCTAAGTATATACAATTTTTCCAGCAGGGTTCCGGCGAGATCGGAACGAGGGTTGCACCCCCACGTGTACACCCTCAATTTACAAAAAATTTTTACACAAAAACTATTAAGCCAAAAAATGTTAAATTTTGTACAAAGCTAGATCTAAGTGAACTCTAAAGAATGCAATACAATTATGGGGGGGTCATCGATTTACTTTTTTAAATATTTAATTTTGAAAATTTTAAAATTATTAAATTTCAAATTTCGCCGGAACCACTAACCGTAGAAGGATGTCCGATGCACCGTTGAGCTGGTCTTTTTGTGCCGCGTCCGATGTAGTGATCAGCTTTCCCCTCACGCCGCTGGATCCACTAACACGTGGCCACGTGGTCGAGGGTTTTCCGATGATATATCCGCGAGTTTTCGCCGGAAAATTCCAACTCGCACGTCAGATGAAAGGGCTTAAAAAGCCCCGTCTGACGATATGAAGAAACTGCTGTGTTGTCGATCGCGTTTAGGCAGCGTTCTCGATCAAAGTTTTTTAAAACACAAGTTTTCCACTTTTTTCCCTTTTTCTCGGTTTTCACGGCACTTACACCTGCGCGCTTTACACTGTCGGAAAGATCGTATTTTTCCACACGTTTTAATGGTTTACACGACTATAATCGGTTTAAAAATACCACTAAGGTGATTTTTTGAAAAAATTTTGTGCGCGGAGCAGCCTTTGGCACGTGTTACTCTCGCGGGGGGTGACCGCGGACTCTGGGTTAGGTTAGGTTAGGTTAGGTTAGGTTAGGTTAGGTTAGGTTAGGTTAGGTTAGGTTAGGTTAGGTTAGGTTAGGTTAGGTTAGGTTAGGTTAGGTTAGGTTAGGTTAGGTTAGGTTAGGTTAGGTTAGGTTAGGTTAGGTTAGGTTAGGTTAGGTTAGGTTAGGTTAGGTTAGGTTAGGTTAGGTTAGGTTAGGTTAGGTTAGGTTAGGTTAGGTTAGGTTAGGTTAGGTTAGGTTAGGTTAGGTTAGGTTAGGTTAGGTTAGGTTAGGTTAGGTTAGGTTAGGTTAGGTTAGGTTAGGTTAGGTTAGGTTAGGTTAGGTTAGGTTAGGTTAGGTTAGGTTAGGTTAGGTTAGGTTAGGTTAGGTTAGGTTAGGTTAGGTTAGGTTAGGTTAGGTTAGGTTAGGTTAGGTTAGGTTAGGTTAGGTTAGGTTAGGTTAGGTTAGGTTAGGTTAGGTTAGGTTAGGTTAGGTTAGGTTAGGTTAGGTTAGGTTAGGTTAGGTTAGGTTAGGTTAGGTTAGGTTAGGTTAGGTTAGGTTAGGTTAGGTTAGGTTAGGTTAGGTTAGGTTAGGTTAGGTTAGGTTAGGTTAGGTTAGGTTAGGTTAGGTTAGGTTAGGTTAGGTTAGGTTAGGTTAGGTTAGGTTAGGTTAGGTTAGGTTAGGTTAGGTTAGGTTAGGTTAGGTTAGGTTAGGTTAGGTTAGGTTAGGTTAGGTTAGGTTAGGTTAGGTTAGGTTAGGTTAGGTTAGGTTAGGTTAGGTTAGGTTAGGTTAGGTTAGGTTAGGTTAGGTTAGGTTAGGTTAGGTTAGGTTAGGTTAGGTTAGGTTAGGTTAGGTTAGGTTAGGTTAGGTTAGGTGTTAGGTTAGGTTAGGTTAGGTTAGGTTAGGTTAGGTTAGGTTAGGTTAGGTTAGGTTAGGTTAGGTTAGGTTAGGTTAGGTTAGGTTAGGTTAGGTTAGGTTAGGTTAGGTTAGGTTAGGTTAGGTTAGGTTAGGTTAGGTTAGGTTAGGTTAGGTTAGGTTAGGTTAGGTTAGGTTAGGTTAGGTTAGGTTAGGTTAGGTTAGGTTAGGTTAGGTTAGGTTAGGTTAGGTTAGGTTAGGTTAGGTTAGGTTAGGTTAGGTTAGGTTAGGTTAGGTTAGGTTAGGTTAGGTTAGGTTAGGTTAGGTTAGGTTAGGTTAGGTTAGGTTAGGTTAGGTTAGGTTAGGTTAGGTTAGGTTAGGTTAGGTTAGGTTAGGTTAGGTTAGGTTAGGTTAGGTTAGGTTAGGTTAGGTTAGGTTAGGTTAGGTTAGGTTAGGTTAGGTTAGGTTAGGTTAGGTTAGGTTAGGTTAGGTTAGGTTAGGTTAGGTTAGGTTAGGTTAGGTTAGGTTAGGTTAGGTTAGGTTAGGTTAGGTTAGGTTAGGTTAGGTTAGGTTAGGTTAGGTTAGGTTAGGTTAGGTTAGGTTAGGTTAGGTTAGGTTAGGTTAGGTTAGGTTAGGTTAGGTTAGGTTAGGTTAGGTTAGGTTAGGTTAGGTTAGGTTAGGTTAGGTTAGGTTAGGTTAGGTTAGGTTAGGTTAGGTTAGGTTAGGTTAGGTTAGGTTAGGTTAGGTTAGGTTAGGTTAGGTTAGGTTAGGTTAGGTTAGGTTAGGTTAGGTTAGGTTAGGTTAGGTTAGGTTAGGTTAGGTTAGGTTAGGTTAGGTTAGGTTAGGTTAGGTTAGGTTAGGTTAGGTTAGGTTAGGTTAGGTTAGGTTAGGTTAGGTTAGGTTAGGTTAGGTTAGGTTAGGTTAGGTTAGGTTAGGTTAGGTTAGGTTAGGTTAGGTTAGGTTAGGTTAGGTTAGGTTAGGTTAGGTTAGGTTAGGTTAGGTTAGGTTAGGTTAGGTTAGGTTAGGTTAGGTTAGGTTAGGTTAGGTTAGGTTAGGTTAGGTTAGGTTAGGTTAGGTTAGGTTAGGTTAGGTTAGGTTAGGTTAGGTTAGGTTAGGTTAGGTTAGGTTAGGTTAGGTTAGGTTAGGTTAGGTTAGGTTAGGTTAGGTTAGGTTAGGTTAGGTTAGGTTAGGTTAGGTTAGGTTAGGTTAGGTTAGGTTAGGTTAGGTTAGGTTAGGTTAGGTTAGGTTAGGTTAGGTTAGGTTAGGTTAGGTTAGGTTAGGTTAGGTTAGGTTAGGTTAGGTTAGGTTAGGTTAGGTTAGGTTAGGTTAGGTTAGGTTAGGTTAGGTTAGGTTAGGTTAGGTTAGGTTAGGTTAGGTTAGGTTAGGTTAGGTTAGGTTAGGTTAGGTTAGGTTAGGTTAGGTTAGGTTAGGTTAGGTTAGGTTAGGTTAGGTTAGGTTAGGTTAGGTTAGGTTAGGTTAGGTTAGGTTAGGTTAGGTTAGGTTAGGTTAGGTTAGGTTAGGTTAGGTTAGGTTAGGTTAGGTTAGGTTAGGTTAGGTTAGGTTAGGTTAGGTTAGGTTAGGTTAGGTTAGGTTAGGTTAGGTTAGGTTAGGTTAGGTTAGGTTAGGTTAGGTTAGGTTAGGTTAGGTTAGGTTAGGTTAGGTTAGGTTAGGTTAGGTTAGGTTAGGTTAGGTTAGGTTAGGTTAGGTTAGGTTCGGTTAGGTTAGGTTAGGTTAGGTTAGGTTAGGTTAGGTTAGGTTAGGTTAGGTTAGGTTAGGTTAGGTTAGGTTAGGTTAGGTTAGGTTAGGTTAGGTTAGGTTAGGTTAGGTTAGGTTAGGTTAGGTTAGGTTAGGTTAGGTTAGGTTAGGTTAGGTTAGGTTAGGTTAGGTTAGGTTAGGTTAGGTTAGGTTAGGTTAGGTTAGGTTAGGTTAGGTTAGGTTAGGTTAGGTTAGGTTAGGTTAGGTTAGGTTAGGTTAGGTTAGGTTAGGTTAGGTTAGGTTAGGTTAGGTTAGGTTAGGTTAGGTTAGGTTAGGTTAGGTTAGGTTAGGTTAGGTTAGGTTAGGTTAGGTTAGGTTAGGTTAGGTTAGGTTAGGTTAGGTTAGGTTAGGTTAGGTTAGGTTAGGTTAGGTTAGGTTAGGTTAGGTTAGGTTAGGTTAGGTTAGGTTAGGTTAGGTTAGGTTAGGTTAGGTTAGGTTAGGTTAGGTTAGGTTAGGTTAGGTTAGGTTAGGTTAGGTTAGGTTAGGTTAGGTTAGGTTAGGTTAGGTTAGGTTAGGTTAGGTTAGGTTAGGTTAGGTTAGGTTAGGTTAGGTTAGGTTAGGTTAGGTTAGGTTAGGTTAGGTTAGGTTAGGTTAGGTTAGGTTAGGTTAGGTTAGGTTAGGTTAGGTTAGGTTAGGTTAGGTTAGGTTAGGTTAGGTTAGGTTAGGTTAGGTTAGGTTAGGTTAGGTTAGGTTAGGTTAGGTTAGGTTAGGTTAGGTTAGGTTAGGTTAGGTTAGGTTAGGTTAGGTTAGGTTAGGTTAGGTTAGGTTAGGTTAGGTTAGGTTAGGTTAGGTTAGGTTAGGTTAGGTTAGGTTAGGTTAGGTTAGGTTAGGTTAGGTTAGGTTAGGTTAGGTTAGGTTAGGTTAGGTTAGGTTAGGTTAGGTTAGGTTAGGTTAGGTTAGGTTAGGTTAGGTTAGGTTAGGTTAGGTTAGGTTAGGTTAGGTTAGGTTAGGTTAGGTTAGGTTAGGTTAGGTTAGGTTAGGTTAGGTTAGGTTAGGTTAGGTTAGGTTAGGTTAGGTTAGGTTAGGTTAGGTTAGGTTAGGTTAGGTTAGGTTAGGTTAGGTTAGGTTAGGTTAGGTTAGGTTAGGTTAGGTTAGGTTAGGTTAGGTTAGGTTAGGTTAGGTTAGGTTAGGTTAGGTTAGGTTAGGTTAGGTTAGGTTAGGTTAGGTTAGGTTAGGTTAGGTTAGGTTAGGTTAGGTTAGGTTAGGTTAGGTTAGGTTAGGTTAGGTTAGGTTAGGTTAGGTTAGGTTAGGTTAGGTTAGGTTAGGTTAGGTTAGGTTAGGTTAGGTTAGGTTAGGTTAGGTTAGGTTAGGTTAGGTTAGGTTAGGTTAGGTTAGGTTAGGTTAGGTTAGGTTAGGTTAGGTTAGGTTAGGTTAGGTTAGGTTAGGTTAGGTTAGGTTAGGTTAGGTTAGGTTAGGTTAGGTTAGGTTAGGTTAGGTTAGGTTAGGTTAGGTTAGGTTAGGTTAGGTTAGGTTAGGTTAGGTTAGGTTAGGTTAGGTTAGGTTAGGTTAGGTTAGGTTAGGTTAGGTTAGGTTAGGTTAGGTTAGGTTAGGTTAGGTTAGGTTAGGTTAGGTTAGGTTAGGTTAGGTTAGGTTAGGTTAGGTTAGGTTAGGTTAGGTTAGGTTAGGTTAGGTTAGGTTAGGTTAGGTTAGGTTAGGTTAGGTTAGGTTAGGTTAGGTTAGGTTAGGTTAGGTTAGGTTAGGTTAGGTTAGGTTAGGTTAGGTTAGGTTAGGTTAGGTTAGGTTAGGTTAGGTTAGGTTAGGTTAGGTTAGGTTAGGTTAGGTTAGGTTAGGTTAGGTTAGGTTAGGTTAGGTTAGGTTAGGTTAGGTTAGGTTAGGTTAGGTTAGGTTAGGTTAGGTTAGGTTAGGTTAGGTTAGGTTAGGTTAGGTTAGGTTAGGTTAGGTTAGGTTAGGTTAGGTTAGGTTAGGTTAGGTTAGGTTAGGTTAGGTTAGGTTAGGTTAGGTTAGGTTAGGTTAGGTTAGGTTAGGTTAGGTTAGGTTAGGTTAGGTTAGGTTAGGTTAGGTTAGGTTAGGT
>OY982537.1:25815000-25819912 GCA_963859965.1 Ceramica pisi
GAGGGTTTCGTGTCCGTCTTCGATATTTGACCACTACTCTGCTTTCCTCACTGTCGAGACCGTTAAAAACACTCCGGTTCTGGTTCCTAAGTGCTGTGAGGACGTCTTCGTCGGTATTTGCTACCAAGACGTTCCTAAGAACCAGAAGCGGGTCCTTGTTTTGGACTTCCTCGACAGTGAGGTTGGCCCCTTCTTTTTGTAGTCGATCCCTTATTTTGCTCCTTTCTTCTTTTGTTTCCAGTCCAATTATAATTTTTCTATCTTTGGCCTTTCTTACTTTTTCGACCTTTATCCACCCATCCTTAGCGTTAATAGCCTTTCGGACTCTACTTAGGACCTGGTCACCGGTCTCATGTTCGTCCTTGGACGTGACCACAACCGAGTGTAAAGTACTGCACTTTGGCAGTGACTTCACACCCTGAGCCGCGGCCACGCTCGCGTATGAGTTTCCCTGCTCTTGGAGTTTACTCTGGTGGTCTAAGGTCTCCTTCAGCTCCTCCATCTTTTTGTTACTTTCGACGAGGAGCTTTGAGTGTTTCTCGATTGTGAGGAGCACTTCACTCGTGTTGAAACTTTGGCAAGGCGTTGGTTGTATGACGACCGGTTCTGACTCCGTCCTTTCAGATTCCTCCCTGGCGGTTTTCTGATTTTCAGCTTTCAGCTCTGCTTCAATTTCTTTTACGAGTTGGTACAACCTCTCAGCGGCTTGTATAACAGCATGTTTTATGTCGTTTTTGGTGTTTTTCGAGCTGTTTAGCTGTAATTTCGCTTTAATTAAGCAGGCTTTCGCTTCCGCCGTTCGGTTTGCGTAAGTTGGTTTTGGCGGTGAGTCGATGTCAACAAACTCGAGAATTTTCGCAGCATCCACTCGACGCTTCTCTATCCGAGAGCTGGGCACCTTTTTCGTGGTTGTGGGTGGAGGTGATGGAGTGGCGTCTGGTTTTGGGTTGACCGGGGACTTTGCATGAGGCTCTGCCTGTCCTGCCTCCCATTCCCCGGTGTGTCGCCTCACACTCAAATTTGAGGGCCCAGCCCTCCCCGCAAATGTCGGTGAGTCTGCAGGGCCCTGCGAGCTCGCGCCTATTTTGGCTGGCGTACGGAACATGGCGGTATGACGGGTGAACGTAAGGTTCATAAGCCGGTCAGAGGAGACAAGTCTTATTATATTTATCCCTGTAAAGGGGGGATAGTCAAATCACAAAATATGAATTTACGAATATGCGAAACTGTATGATTCTTCGTATATCCTGGAGGTCAGAGTCAAGGATCCCTGACGAAGAGGGATCAAAGTAATATTAAAATTAAAATTTGATTGATTTTAGAACAATGTCCAGTACTCGTTATTTTGGTGCTAGATGAGCACCAAAACAAGGTAACGAGTCGTAATGAGTCAAGCTAATGTTTATGGGGTCAAAAAAGAAATAAAATATTTTTGACACAATTCAGTCTTCCTTCCCTATATAAAGGTCAGCGAAAACCGGGAGGGTGGGTGGGCAAATTTTTGGATTTCTCTGCGAGCTAGACGGGCGTGCGAGGTGTCCAGAGACGCGTCTCGTCGCGAGCAAGCCCACAGGAACGTTTTCGGAATTACTTCGGGAACAAAAAATTTGAAAGGTGGTCAAAAAATGTGTTTTTTGATGGAAAATCGAAGTTTTCAGCGACCCGGAGGGGTTTCGATTCGCGCGCAGCGCCGGGAAACCTAGGTTAGTGTGGCGAGAACTCGATTCCTCAAAAATGATCGGAATCTAATGATGGGATTGAAAGTTATAGACTTTTGTATGAGATTTGTATGGAAAATTTTAGAAAATGAAAATTTTGGATGTTTCCGTCAAGCTAGACGTGCGTGCGAGGTGTCCAGAAACACGTAATTTCGCGAGCTAGCCCACAGGAACGTTTCCAGCACTACTTTGGGAACAAAATTTTGCAGGGTGGTCAAAAAACCACTTTTTTTGAGTTTTTACAGGAAAACCAAGTTTTCAGCGACCTGGATGGATTTCGATTCGCGCGCAGCGCCGGGAAACCTAGGTAAGTATGGCGAGAACCTGATTCCTGAAAAGAACGGGAATCTAATGACAAATTTGGAAGTTATTGAATTCTGAAGGTGTAAAGTCAAAAGTACAGGAACCCCTTAAGGGAAGTCAAAAATTTTTTGTCAGTTGGCAAGCGGACGCCTAAAAATAATGTTCACGCGCGAAAACCGCTTCAAAAACGCAATACAGAGCTCGAAGATATCGCGATTTGTGTTTCGACGATGCTTGCTTAGGTGGTTTTGGCTATATGTACCTATGTATAGATATAACCTAGTTTTAAGATTTTGATGTTCCAGAGGAGCTACGGGCACGTGTGAGGTGTCTGGGAACGCGTCTCGTCGCGAGCAAGCCCACGGGAACGTTTTCAGAAGTACGTTGGGAAGAAAATTTTTGAAAAGCGGCCAAAAAACCAGTTTTTTGATGGAAAATGAGAAAATTTTTGGATTTCTCTGCGAGCTAGACGGGCGTGCGAGGTGTCCAGAGACGCGTCTCGTTGCGAGCAAGCCCACAGGAACGTTTTCGGAATTACTTCGGGAAGAAAAAATTTGAAAGGTGGTCAAAAAATGTGTTTTTTGATGGAAAATCGAAGTTTTCAGCGACCCGGAGGGGTTTCGATTCGCGCGCAGCGCCGGGAAACCTAGGTTAGTGTGGCGAGAACTCGATTCCTCAAAAATGATCGGAATCTAATGATGGGATTGAAAGTTATAGACTTTTGTATGAGATTTGTATGGAAAATTTTAGAAAATGAAAATTTTGGATGTTTCCGTCAAGCTAGACGTGCGTGCGAGGTGTCCAGAAACACGTAATTTCGCGAGCTAGCCCACAGGAACGTTTCCAGCACTACTTTGGGAACAAAATTTTGCAGGGTGGTCAAAAAACCACTTTTTTTGAGTTTTTACAGGAAAACCAAGTTTTCAGCGACCTGGATGGATTTCGATTCGCGCGCAGCGCCGGGAAACCTAGGTAAGTATGGCGAGAACCTGATTCCTGAAAAGAACGGGAATCTAATGACAAATTTGGAAGTTATTGAATTCTGAAGGTGTAAAGTCAAAAGTACAGGAACCCCTTAAGGGAAGTCAAAAATTTTTTGTCAGTTGGCAAGCGGACGCCTAAAAATAATGTTCACGCGCGAAAACCGCTTCAAAAACGCAATACAGAGCTCGAAGATATCGCGATTTGTGTTTCGACGATGCTTGCTTAGGTGGTTTTGGCTATATGTACCTATGTATAGATATAACCTAGTTTTAAGATTTTGATGTTCCAGAGGAGCTACGGGCACGTGTGAGGTGTCTGGGAACGCGTCTCGTCGCGAGCAAGCCCACGGGAACGTTTTCAGAAGTACGTTGGGAAGAAAATTTTTGAAAAGCGGCCAAAAAACCAGTTTTTTGATGGAAAATGAGAAAATTTTTGGATTTCTCTGCGAGCTAGACGGGCGTGCGAGGTGTCCAGAGACGCGTCTCGTCGCGAGCAAGCCCACAGGAACGTTTTCGGAATTACTTCGGGAACAAAAAATTTGAAAGGTGGTCAAAAAATGTGTTTTTTGATGGAAAATCGAAGTTTTCAGCGACCCGGAGGGGTTTCGATTCGCGCGCAGCGCCGGGAAACCTAGGTTAGTGTGGCGAGAACTCGATTCCTCAAAAATGATCGGAATCTAATGATGGGATTGAAAGTTATAGACTTTTGTATGAGATTTGTATGGAAAATTTTAGAAAATGAAAATTTTGGATGTTTCCGTCAAGCTAGACGTGCGTGCGAGGTGTCCAGAAACACGTAATTTCGCGAGCTAGCCCACAGGAACGTTTCCAGCACTACTTTGGGAACAAAATTTTGCAGGGTGGTCAAAAAACCACTTTTTTTGAGTTTTTACAGGAAAACCAAGTTTTCAGCGACCTGGATGGATTTCGATTCGCGCGCAGCGCCGGGAAACCTAGGTAAGTATGGCGAGAACCTGATTCCTGAAAAGAACGGGAATCTAATGACAAATTTGGAAGTTATTGAATTCTGAAGGTGTAAAGTCAAAAGTACAGGAACCCCTTAAGGGAAGTCAAAAATTTTTTGTCAGTTGGCAAGCGGACGCCTAAAAATAATGTTCACGCGCGAAAACCGCTTCAAAAACGCAATACAGAGCTCGAAGATATCGCGGTTAGGTTAGGTTAGGTTAGGTTAGGTTAGGTTAGGTTAGGTTAGGTTAGGTTAGGTTAGGTTAGGTTAGGTTAGGTTAGGTTAGGTTAGGTTAGGTTAGGTTAGGTTAGGTTAGGTTAGGTTAGGTTAGGTTAGGTTAGGTTAGGTTAGGTTAGGTTAGGTTAGGTTAGGTTAGGTTAGGTTAGGTTAGTTAGGTTAGGTTAGGTTAGGTTAGGTTAGTGTTAGGTTAGGTTAGGTTAGGTTAGGTTAGGTTAGGTTAGGTTAGGTTAGGTTAGGTTAGGTTAGGTTAGGTTAGGTTAGGTTAGGTTAGGTTGTTAGGTTAGGTTAGGTTAGTTAGGTTAGGTTAGGTTAGGTTAGGTTAGGTTAGGTTAGGTAGGTTAGGTTAGGTTAGGTTAGGTTAGGTTAGTTAGGTTAGGTAGGTTAGGTTAGGTTAGGTTAGGTTAGTTAGGTTAGGTTAGGTTAGGTTAGGTAGGTTAGGTTAGGTTAGGTTAGGTTAGGTTAGGTTGGTTAGGTTAGGTTAGGTTAGGTTAGGTAGGTTAGTTAGGTTAGGTTAGGTTGGTTAGGTGAGGTAAGTAGGTTTTGTTATTGTTGGTGGTGGGGTGGTGGGTGGGTGGTGGTGGTGGGTGGGTGGTGGTGGTGGGTGGGTGGTGGGTGTGGTGGTGTGGGGTGGTGGTGGTGGTGGGTGGGTGTGGTGGTGGTGGTGGTGTGGTGGGTGTGGGTGGTGGTGGTGGGTTGGGTGG